>SJYC01028331.1:0-24337 GCA_006408675.1 Madoqua kirkii | reverse complement strand
TTTTTTTGGGGGGAGGGGGGAGGTTGCAGACAACTCCCGCCATCATTAAAGCCCAAATCAGTTTGTTTTTGACAATCATGAAAAAAATACTGAATTGAAATATAAATTAAGCCTGTTTCCCTAATGTGCCTATTACAGTAAATAAGACCCAGAGAAACCCTTCTAGAGACTTATAGAAAAGCTTTAATATAATTGATTATTAAACCTCCAGCTACAGAGTAGAATCACACTACAGGCCCCATAGCCAAACATTCATATCTGCATGCTGAACCCTTTAAAATGTTTTAAAAAGCTCTTTTTAGACACTAAAATGAAAAGTAGCTCAGCTTTCTTCGTGAAAATTAGATTTTTGAAATGTTTTTTAAAATGTAGACTCTTCTAAATTTTTCACCATGTACGTAAACATGTATAGATTTCATTTATTGTAATATATACTTTGAAAATCAGACAAATGACCATGTCATACACACCCATTGAGACACACAAAGAGGAAAGGATCAGGGAGGAAAGGAAAAAAAACTGGACTTCTTCTGAGCAGTGTAGAGACGCTGTGTGTCGCCTGGGAATGACTGGAGCCCTGAGACCATTTGTGAAAACTACAAGGGCTGGTTCCTGGCAGGGACTCTGCCAGGAGCTGAGCTGACACAGGAAGCAGTGGGGCGCTGAGATGGGGCTCTGGGGAGGTGCTAGCCAGGGCTCTGAATCCAGCCTGCCTGCCAGGAAACCCTGACTTTCCCCACTAACCTAGTTCTCCAAAGTTAAAAAGAAAACAATGAAGCCCAGGGTTATCAAGAGTTAAGTGGAAAAGTAGGTCACGAGAATATGTTCTAAGCATGGTCCAAAGACTGCAATGAGTGAGTTGATTTTTTTTCCCCCTTTTCTTTCTCTTTTTAAGCAGTTGTGATGAAAAATTCTTCAATTGGCCATAAACTGCTTACTCTGGTCCAGCTCAGAAATATCAGAGCGCTGCCCCCTGCAAGTTAATGAAGATTAGGCTTGGTGGTGATAAGGGATTTCATAGAAGCTCTTCGGAACCATAGAAGGCAGTAGTTAGAGGTAATGATAAACTAATTCTGAATACACGGGGCAGCAGAGGCTCGGGCCAGGGTTAATGATTAACGTGCTGGACTCTGGCCAGTTAAGAAGTTGTTTAACCAGCGTCCTGTTAGCATTCGTGTGTCCATAACGACGGCCACTGTGCTCCCCCTCCATCTACAAAGAACTGAACAACAAGCAAGTTTTCACCTTTCCCTCCTCAAACCAGGACATTCAGCATCCAGGTCCAGAACATCTAAGAATGAGGCACCTGCAATTTTCTGGAACCCCTGAACCTTGATTGAAGCAATTCACCAAAGAATTATGAGTTTCCCTCTAAAAGAAAACATTCTGACCCACGGCTGAATGCTAACCTCTCAGAGCTTAGTCTGTCGTTCTTCAATTAACTGATTTTTATTACTCTTGAAAAAAGATACCCACAAAATTTAGGCATGTTGATGAGATGACATTTAAAATAAAGGATGGAAAATAAGAATCCCATTTGCTACTATATATAAACCTTCTGTGACCTTCTTGGAGGGACCCGCACAGAAAGCCCAACCCACAGTGAAGGGTCAGACTGCCTTTGACAAATGTGAGGGAACTCTTTAGGGACGTTTAATCTAATTTGAGAAACAAAGCATCTGAAGACAGTGATTAGTAATGTAAATGAAAAATCACCTTTGGTTGGGGATAAGCAGGACAAACAAAGGATTCTTAGAAGCCCTGGTGCTGTCTTCTGGGGTACAGCTGCTTTGATCATGCTGAAAGGCAGATTTTTAAAAGACTGAAAAGACAGGACTCCAGGGTAGGAGGTCTGGGGTCTGTTTATCCTACTTAGTTCAAGGTGGAATTAATGCATTTAAAAGTTTGGGATGACCCTAAGCTACTCTTCCTGGGTAGGCCTTAGCCAAAGTGGTTGGTTTAGGCAAATAGACTATAATGAATATCTCTGTGTTTGTCTAACGATAAATGTCATCCCTTGAAGGTTTTGGTTGAAAAAAGATGTGACAGAAGTGGAGAGGCTGGAAGACTGTAGCTGCAGGGGAGAAGCAGGGGTGGTATTTAGTTCACCGAGGTCTTCTTCTCTGGACCAATTTGCTGGTCTTGGTTTGCGCTAGGAGAGCCGTGACCACACAAATACACTTGCACCCCTCCACTTCCGGTAAGTCTCTGACCTAAGAACTCTCCACCAGCCAACTGGACATTGCATATTCTGCACTTCACACCAGGTGACTAGCCAGCAGTTCTGAGTTCTGCGCCTCTGACCAGCTTTCATGATCAGTGCTGGTTTCGCAACCCAATTAACAACTGTCAGAATCCCAGGCTGGTAGCCTGTCTGATCTAGGTTGGGCTGCTGCTAAGTCACTTCAGTCGTGTCTGACTCTGTGCAACCCCATAGACGGCAGCCCACCAGGCTCCCCCGTCCCTAGGATTCTCCAGGCAAGAGCACTGGAGTGGGGTGCCATTTCCTTTTCCAATGCATGAAAGTGAAAAGTGAAAGTGAAGTCGCTCAGTTGTGCCTGACTCTTAGCGACGCCTTGGACTGCAGCCTACCAGGCTCCTCCATCCATGGGATTCTCCAGGCAAGAGTACTGGAGTGGGGTGCCATTGCCTTCTCCACTAGGCTGGGCAGAACTGCCCAAATTCTTTAGTTAAGATTGTGGAGCTACGGTTCAACAGTGATGACAGGTACTAACGAAGACTTGTCCTGCGCTGCCAGGACCGTTCTACTTGGCCTGTCCCAGCTAGCAGCTCCGTAAGCTAGTTAGCTTTCAAAAACCCATTTCACAGATGAAGAAACATCTGCAAGGTGACAAAATGAAAAATGATGGAAGCCAGTCTACATGTGGCGTATCAGTCTACATAGCCAATTCCCCTCATATGTTCCCTAACGTGAAAACCAGCTCCTCAACAAGAGTTGACCCTTCCGTGCTTGCTACAGTATAGCACAGAAGAGCTCCACGGATACAACAGCCTAGGCGGTCTCTTCTGACCAGGGAATCTAGTGAGCCTCCTTTTCCACCCCAAATCAGGCCTGCATAGAGCCTAGAACCAAAAATGCTTTCCTCCCACCCCAGAAAAGTTCCTATAAAGAAATGACCTCACCTGCACATTCTGCTACCAGTGTAACTCCACCCAAGGCTTTTAAAAGCTGAGTTTCCACAGAAAAGCTGAGCCAGGGATCTATATCCACATCACAGTCTGCTTCAGAAAACAGCTCTCAGCTCTCCCCCACAACAGGTAACTCTGTATTCTTCCCTCCCCAAAGAACAGCTCTGGACAATTGTATTGCATAGACGAGATCAAGACTTAAAGCTAAATATGGTTATCTATAACTGCTAGGATCATTTTCAAATGGATGTCAATCAAATTTCAAATTTTTTCAATGAATAGACTGCATTGGGGAAAACCTTTTTTTTTTTCAAACAAAGTAGAAAATGTAAACAGGAAAAACAAAAGCTTACCCATACCTCTACAACAGTGGTGCCAAAACTTTAGAACCATGTACTGAACACACAAACAATTAGTCCTCCATATCCACCGGTTTCACAGATGCTGATTCAACCAATTGTGGATTTTCTATCATGAAATTTCAACCTGTGGACACAAAGTGCTGACTGGATTCATGTACGATGAGACCACTTACATAAGGGATTTGAGCTTCTATAGATTTTGGTATCTGTGGGCTTCTCTGGTGACTTAGTTGGCAAAGATTCTACCTGCACCGCAGGAGATCCTGAGTGGAGAAGGAAACGGCAACCCACTCCAGTATTCTTGCCTGGAAAATCCCATGCACAGAGAAGTCTGCTTGGCTACAGTCCACGGGGTGGTAAAGACTCAGACACAACTTAGCAACTAAACTACCACCACCATCTAAGGGTGCTGTCCTGGAGCCAATCCTCCTGGGATACTGGACCAGTAGGTTGTATCATTTTTAGAAATGGCTTACAGATGGACATTAAAAGCACATGAAAAGATGCTCAACATCACTAATTAACAGAGAAATGCACATCAAAACTACAGTAAAGGATCACCTCACACCAGTCAGAATGGTCATCATCAAAAAAAATCTATCAACATGGACTTTCCTGGTAGGCCAGTGGTTAAGAATTCACTTTCCAATGAAAGGGATGCAGGTTTGATCCTGGGTTGTGGAATTAAGATTCCACCTGCCCTGGAGCAACCGAACTGGAGCGCTGCAACTAGAGAGCCCACAGCCCGCAAACTTGGAGTCCACGGACCACAGCGACTGAGTCTGCTTGCCACAAGGAGAGGGATGCTTACATGCTGCTAGGAGATCCCGCGTGACCCAGCGGAGACCCCATGCAGCCAAAAAAGCAAACAAACAAATATCAAAAAATCTACAAACCGTCAATGCTGGAGAGGGTGTGGAGAGAAGGGAACTTTCCTATACTGTTGGTGGGAATGCCAACTGGTGCAGCGACTATGGAGAACAGGATGGAGGTGCCCTAAAAAACTAAAAATAGAGCTACCATATGATCTGGAAAATCTCACTCCTGGGCATACAAATAGAGAAAAAAACATAATCTGAAAAGACACATACAGCCCAATGGTCATTGTAGCACTATGTACAATACCTAGGATATGGAAGCAACCTAGATGTTCACTGATGGATGTGTAAGGAAAGACGTGGTACACACATACAATAAAATATCAGTCAGCCATAAAAAAGAACTAATGCCATTTACAGTGACATGGAAGGACCTGCAACTGTCATTCTGAGTCAGACACAAAGACAAATATCGTATGGTATCGCTTTCATGTGGAACCTAAAAAAGTGATACAAATGAACTTATTTACAAAACAGAAGAAGTGTCACAGATGGAGAAAACAAACTAAGGGGGAACCAAGAGGGAAGGCTGGGAAAGGGATAAACTGGGAGATTGGGACTGACACATACATACTACTATATACAAAATAAATAGCTAATAAGGCCCTACTATATAGCACAGGGAATTCGCCACTCTGTAATGACCCATGTGGAAAAAGAATCTAAAAAATAATAGATATACATTTAAGTATAACTGATTCCCTTTGCAGTACAGCAGAAATACAACATTGTAAATCAACTATACTCCAATAAAAATTAATATGCATAAACAAAAACAAATTGGAAACAATGATTTATACAAATATTTGCTGTTTCACATGACACTGAAGCTCAAAAATTTGTCCAGTAGCCCAGCTGCAGATCTACTTCATTCTTTTTAATAGTGACTGTCATTAAGATTCAGCTTGTTTCTAATTTGGGAGGAAGTGCTTTCTTGTAGCATTGGTTTTCCATTGCATAATATTATCTGTAGCATCCTTCTCTCTGTGTGTACTCACAAACCTTGGCATACTGTCTTGTGACTGTATCTACAGCGTAGACGTCTAATAATGGAATTTATGAGCCAGTCAGAATGCACATTTTAATAGATATTGCCAAAAGCTTCACCAGTTTAAACTCCCACCAACAGTTTATGAGGGTGCTTATGTCGACATACTCATCAATGTTGCATATTATCAGATGGTTACATCTTTGCCAACATCATCTTGTTTTCCATTTTCTTAATTATGAATGAGTTGAGCACTTTCTCATTTATTTATTGACGGTACTGTTGGCTTACTTTTCTATTGAGTAGTTCGAATTTATCCTATAGACATGTAGGAGCACACAGGGAAGGCAGGAAATCAATCCATTGTCTGCTCTTGCCAGATTACTTTTTATTATATTTCTATCACCATATGTAAGTTCTAAGTTTTATTCCATCAAATGATCAATGTCTTTCTTTATGGCCCTGGGTAGACTGGGTTAAAAAAAACCAGATTTAGATTCAGACCTATAAATAGGTACCCATGAAAAAATGTACAATCACGCCTGGCCAAAATTATCTTTGAGTTCTGACATTTACAACAAACACTCCAGAAAGAGGTCTACACTTGTTACAGTACAAAGAGTTCTGGACACCTGCCCAAAACCTTCCGGAGCAGAGCACTAAAAAATCCATTTATGGTCTTGGTCTGCTGCTGGTTGTGCTCTTTTGCCTACAGACTTGGAGGATTCTTTCAGGCCAAGGCAGACACTAGCAACAGGAGAGAGCTAAGTTCAAGTTCTGAGCGGAGCTGCTGCCACGGCCGAGCCAGACTTCCAGTGGATCTCCCGTCAATCCTGGTTCCTCCGACAGAAGAAACACAAAGGACTTACTTATTTAATATGTGTTGAGAGTACTCACTGACTACCACAAAGGAAGTGTGGAAACAGTCCAGATACCTGAGGCGAGTGGTGTGCGTGCGTGCCTGCGTATGCGTGTGTCCTTTCACAGCTGGTTGTACGAGGAAGGACAGAAAGCAGGGATGGGATGCAGGGCGATGGCCAGGGTTTAAGTTCTGTAACCTCGGTTTACTAGCTCTGTGTCTTTGGTTTTAACCTCTCTGAATCTCAATTTCTCTGTCCACTGAAAGAGGATAATTCTATTATCTTTCAGGGTTATGCAAAGAATATTAAGGCCAGACATCTGGGGCTAACTGCTAAGTGCTTGGGCAGTGTTAAACACTTAGTGAATGTTAGTTACTTTTAATATGTAAATCCTGTGAGTAACTTTTGGAAAGGTATAAAACAATTTCAAAGAAATGACAGTTTCTTTTAAATGTATAATTCTGGTATACCAAAGATCTTCCAAATAGATATTCCTACATGAAAAGAACTCTCAACTTCAACACGACATAACATCTATTACAAGTACCAAAAATTTCATTATAGAAAAATAGACATGAGATAAACAAGCAAAGTTAACATCACATCTAGGTAAGGACCAAAAGGATGCTGAGAGAGTCTTTAAAAGATTGCAGGCTGGACCACTGAGGTACATACAGGAGGATACTCTCAAAACAACAGGGAGGAAACTTAGAGACTATGTGTAGCATCTGTAGCCATGGCAATCAAAATAATCAGGTATATCATATAATTGAATCCATATCTGTAATTTACACATCTGCTTTGAAAGCCAGCTTCATATTTCACTAGCAAGATAATATAAACTTTTTGCCATGCCCTTGGTTGAAACTTTCTGTGGGCCAAAATATTTGCCAGCATCAAAAGGATAAATGGGTTAAGACAAAAGCAGTTGATCTCATAGACATGACTAAAAAAAAGTTTCTCTGATGTGGGATATCATATAGACAGGACAAGTGTAAGAGCGAGCTTTCCAGGTCAAAGCAAGTAATATAAATAACAGAAGAGGAAAATAGTACAGTGGATCCTCAAAAAACTAAAGAAAGAACTGCCATGTGATCTGGCAATTCCACTTCTGGTTATATATACCTAAAAGAATCGAAAGCAGAATGGTGAAAAGGTATTTGTAGATCCATGTTATAGGAGAATTATTCACAACAGCCAAAAGGGGAAACAACCCAAGTGTCCCTACTGGTGGATGAGTGGATCAACAAAATGTGGCATATATAGACAGTAGAATGCCATTTAGCCTGAAAAAGAGAAGGAAATTCTGATCTGTCCTACAACATGGATGAACCTTGAGGTCATGATGCTAAGTGAAATAAGCCAGTCAGAAAAGGACAAATACCGCTATGACTCCACTTCTAAAACGTGCCCAAAGGAGTCCAGTTCAGAGACAGAGAGAATGGTGGCTGTCAGGGACTAGGGAGTGAGGGGATTGAGAACTGTTGCTCCTTGGGTAGAGTTTCCTTCTGGGATGATGAAAACGTTCTGAGGATGGGCAGCGGTAAAAGTTGCACAACAACGTGAAATGTTCTTAATGCCACTGAACTGCACACTTAAAAATGGTTAAGATGGAAAATGTCATGCTATGTATATTTTACCACAGTTAAAAGAAAAAAATGAAGCATACCTCTGTAGTGAGGTTTGCAGAAGGAAAAGGATGACATGGTGCTAAGTTGCTTCAGTCGTGTCCCACTCTGTGCGACCCCATAGACAGTAGCCCACCACGCTCCCCCATCCCTGGGATTCTCCAGGCAAGAACACTGGAGTGGGTTGCCATGTCCTTCTCCAGTGCATGAAAGCGAAAAGTGAAAGTGAAGTCGCTCAGTTGTTCCTAAGACAAATCAACTTGACCTGCAAAGCAGGCAGGGGGCGTGGGGTGGACCACAAGGACCAAGGGCAGGGACTTGGTCTAAACAAGAGCACATCCTACAGAGGGTGCCTGGAAAGAGGCAGGGAGTCTCCACCCACAGTTGTAGGCAGCCTGAGACAACCTCACAGCGGGAGGATAAGAAACAAGTCCCCAACTCCATCTTTCCTCCTCACTCAGATATCCTGCAGGGCTCCCCAGGGCCAAAGCCACCAAGAAGTCAGGAGCACCGGAACTGCTGAGAGGGTTCCCTGGGCAGACAGCAGGGGTCAGAAAGAAGCGATGGCAAGAAACATCTGGGGCAGAGACGAAGGGCCGTCCAAGGGACTTTAGACTGATCTGTAATGTTTCCACAATTCTCGAGAAGAATGTGCTCTTGCACGGCTTGTACAGCTCAACGTTAACATGAAAATAGGTAAGTGTCATCAGTTCATTTAATTTTATGAAAAGGAGACACCTCTAGCTCTTACAAAACTGAATTAGGGAACCCATGCCCAGGGATGTCCTAGGAGCCCAAGTGAGCAGTGTTACAATAAAACTAGTTTCACAGTATGTCAAGGTATGTCTATTATCAGCGCTTCTTCAAGTGTGGTCCCTGGATCAGCAGCATCACATCACCAAGGAACATGAAAGAAATAGATTTTCAGGCCTGCCTCAGCCATACTGAATCAAAAACTCGGGTTGTGTTTCAGGGAGAAGAGTGTACGGGATGTGGCGGGACAGGAGTTTAAGGACAGATATCGCTGGAGCCTCTGAACCAGAGCTGCCAACTACAGTGGAACAGGCTGTACAGTGCACAATTGATGGAGATGCAATTCATGCAGAGTAGGATGAGAATGCTGCCTCCTAGGGTTGTGCAGTACAAAACCTGCATACAAACCTGGCAGTCCCTAAAACAGGGGGAAACCCACAGAGAAGTTTTAACAGAGGGAAGACACAATCAGCATGGTCTGGGAAAAGGCGCTGGTGGCACCGGTGCTACCTAGGAGAGAGGTGGAGAGGAACTACATCTAGCCACTCTGCCCCATGTATCTATCCTTGGGGCTGTTTATAGGCTGCATTAGGAGTGAACTAAAGTAAAAGATAGCTGAATGGAATTCAAGTCATCTTTATAGCCAAACCTCAAAATCAGATTACAAGATGCTTGAGTCTAGATGAGAAGAAGGACAAGGGAAAGACAAAGAAAGACTATGATGCACTTGTAGGTTAATTCAGCTCAGGCAAGCAGGTCTTGGTGAGGAAGACATGAGCTGCTGAGCAGGCAGTGGAAAGAAGAAGCCAGAAGCCAGAGGGTCAGTTCCAGCTGGCGACACTGATCTGAAAGCCATCAGCATCCAGATGGTAGTGAAACTACACGCATAGATAAGATGACTTGGAGAGACTGTGAAAACACTGGAGTACCTGTGCTGGGGACCAAGCCCTGGAGAACCTCCACCTTTAAGCTGAACAGGGGCAGGTGAACGTGAGTGCGTCATCTGACTTGGATGCAAGGGGACCAGAAAAAGCCAGCAGGTGTATGACCCAAGATTCTTGGTATGGAAGAGTCAATCGTTTCATACCAGGGAGATAAAGCAGGAGACAGCACAGGGCACCACTGCCCGTGGGCTTTGCCCCCTAGGAGCGTCCTTCTCTGGTGGACTAGAGCAGGTCACTGTGGCTGCAACCCCATCAGGCTCCCTGGCCCCTTCCACAGCCTCAAGAAAGACTTCACATGTTTGGACTTCTCTGCTGGGGCCCACGCACAGTCCTCCCATCCCCATCATTTCTCATTTGTGAGGAGCTACACCAGCTGATTGCCAACATCCGCTGGGATCATCGAGAAAGTAAGAGAGTTCCAGAAACATTTATTTCTGCTTTATTGATTATGCCAAAGCCTTTGACTGTGTGGATCACAATAAAATGTGGAAATTTCTGAAAGAGATGGGAATACCAGACCACCTGACCTGCCTCTTGAGAAACCTATATGCAGGTCAGGAAGCAACAGGTAGAACTGGACATGGAACAACAGACTGGTTTCAAATAGGAAAAGGAGTATGTCAAAGCTGTATATTGTAACCCTGCTTATTTAACTTATATGCAGAGTACATCATGAGAAATGCTGGGCTGGAAGAAGCAAAAGCTGGAATCAAGATTGCCAGGAGAAATATCAATAACCTCAGATATGCAGATGACACTACCCTTATGGCAGAAAGTGAAGAGGAGCTAAAGGGCCTCTTGATGAAGGTGAAAGAGGAGAGTGAAAAAGTTGGCTTAAAGCTCAACATTCAGAAAATGAAGATCAGGGCATTTGGTCCCATCACTTCATGGGAAATAGATGGGGAAACAGTGGAAACAGTGTCAGACTTTATTTTTGGGGGCTTCAAAATCATTGCAGATGGTGATTGCAGCCATGAAATTAAAAGACGCTTACTGCTTGGAAGGAAAGTTATGACGAACCTAGATAGCATATTCAAAAGCACAGACATTACTTTGCCAATAAAGGTCTGTCTAGTCAAGGCTATCGTTTTTCCAGTGGTCATGTATGGATGTGAGAGTTGGACTGTGAAGAAAGCTGAGCGCCAAAGAATTGATGTTTTTGAACTGTGGTGTTGGATAAGACTCTTGAGAGTCCCTTGGAATGCAAGGAGATCCAACCAGTCCATCCTAAAGGAGACCAGTACTGGGTGTTCATTGGAAGGACTGATGCTGAGGCTGAAACTCCAATACTTTGGCCACCTCATGTGAAGAGTTGACTCACTGGAAAAGATCTTGATGCTGGGAGGGATTGGGGGCAGGAGGAGAAGGGGATGACAGAGGATGAGATGGCTGGATGGCATCACTGACTCGATGGATGTGAACCTGAGTGAACTCCGGGAGTTGGTGGTGGACAGGGAGGCCTGGCATGCTGCAATTCATGGGGACGCAAAGAGTCAGACACGACCGAGTGACTGAACTGAACGGAACTGAACTGAGACCAGCTGAGGGAAGCTTCTCCAAGCTTCAGAGTATCAAAATGTGCCTCTGGGAATGGTGGGTGGGCAGATGGTATTGGATTAGAAGAACGCTGTGTTCACTTGCTCCTCTGGGATCTCTGAAAGGACTCCAGCACAGCAGTGGGGAATCAGCAACTCCATCACATGGCCTGAAAACATGAGTGTCTCTCCAAAAAGACTATGCACCCTTCCAAGACAGGGAGGAGGATACACTGCAGTTCAAGAAGGCCTGGGATTCTAGAAAACCCATGATTCACCAGGATCTTGCTGGAATCAACGGTCATGTGCAAATCCGCCTCAAGTCTGAAGTATTTTTCATGCTGCATGGCCACTGTTCACTTTGAAACACTTCCACCCTGCTACCTTACCACTCTTTCCAACCAGACTGCAGATTCTTTGGAAATAAAGATCACCGTAACTCATATCTGATTCCTTATTGCCAAAGTCACGGCTGCCCTGCAGTAGTCGATCCTCAAGAATATTTCTTAAAGAAATGTGATGGGAAGACTGATTTGCAGAAGTGCTAGTGGAATGTATGCCTCTTTGTTTATCTGAAGTTCTAAGACTTAAGTGTGTAAAGCAAGGTTGACAAACTATAGCCCATGAGCCAACTCTGGGCCATGTGGTATTTTTATGGACCTTTCAAGGTTTTAAATGATGGAAAAAATATCTTGTGTGCAAAGTATGAAATCATATGAAACTGAAATTTCTGTGTCTATCCGTAAAATTGTACTGGAGTCACAACTATCCCATCTGGTATTGTTAATGGCTATTGCGGGGCTATTTCAGTATTGCTGAATTATACTGTTGCTATAGCAATGACATGGCCCCCAAAGCCTTCAATATTTACACTCTGGCCCTTGATCAAAAAAGTCTGTTGGTCCTTGATGTCAAGTAGTGCTAAACTAGGAGATAAACTTCATATATCCATCAGAATATGAACTTCTTCACAAGGAGAGTTCTTTTCAGAGACTTTCCAGTCATTGGCACAAAAACAAAAGACATTTAACATGGGGCATGAACATCAAAACATCTTAGCAGTGTAAGGTAGTAGGCTCTGGACTCAGAAGGGCCTACATTTAATCCCGATGCTATAATACTGTTTAATAAGTCTTACTCTCTAAACCTCAGTCTCCTTGGCAGTAAAACAGGTACAATAATAAGAGCTCTTCTCAGGCAGTTGTTCTAAGAATTAAATAATGTACTGTATCTTTACCTGTTAACCTGGTATCTAATGTTTAGTAAGACTCTGATAAAAGGAACTGTAATACTTTCCCTCAAGCCTTTGGAGGAATGCTTCACTTGTGGAAAATGTCCTCTTTGATATTTGTCTCTGAAATGAATTATTCACGTCAGACTGAAGTTTCTATGTTTAATGATAATAATGGGAATTACTACTTTAGGACCTAGTTGCTAACTGAATTCACAGAAACCTCGACAACATGTGTCTACATGAAAACTTAAGATTCTTATGATAGAGTGAGATGTTCTAGCCAGTGAAATATGATGAGAAAAAGGCAATAAAAGGCAACAAGATCTTTGAAACAAACAATTCTCATTATTTGCAGATGATATAATAGGCTACTGCAAAACACTGGAATAACAATAAAACTATGTAAGTAGTTAAAAATGAAAAAAGCTATATGTATTTATGCATGTATATGTATATGCATACATATACATATGTGTATGGCTACATATACATATGCATGCATAAAGATTGGCATCAGTTCAGTTCAGTTACTCAGTTGTGTCTGACTCTTTGTGACCCCATGGACTACAGCATGCCAGGCCTCCCTGTCTATCACCAACTCCAGGAGTTTACCTAAACTCTCTCTCTCTCTCTCTCTCTCCCCATACACATACATACATATGTTGTTGTTGTTTAGTCACCAAATCCTGTCTTATTCTTTTGTGATCCTGTGGACTGTAGCCCATCAGGCTCCTCTGTCCATGGGATTTCCCAGGCAAGAATGCTGGAATGGGTTGCCGTTTTCTTCTCCAGGGGATTTTCCCTACCCCTGCGCGCACGCGCGTGCGCGCGCGCACACGCACACACACACACACACAATATCAAACAGCAAATGAAATGAGTGATTCTCTACAGAAAAGAACAATGTTTTAATGACACACATGACACACACAAAAGAATGTTATGAAAGAATATGAATTCTAACACCTAAAATCAGTGAAAAAATAAGACCACAGAAACAGAACAGTTGGTTAAAGGTCCAAAAAGAAATCCGGTGGATTGCAAGAACTTAAAACAAACTTCAATCTCAGTATTACACAGCGGGGTAACACACAGCCCTCCCATTGCTCAGATGTTGGCCAGTGCTTTCTTGAAGCTGCTTTCATTTAGGGGTGAGCAGATGCAACTGTCAGAAAGGAAGCGGGAGGCTTTTTGAAAAGCAGCAGGAAATGAACAAGCAGGGAACACAGTCACTGAGATCCTGGCAAAGGATCCAATGTGTTCTGTAAAGGGAATTTGGAGCCTGTGAGTTGATTCACTGGATTTACAAACCAGGACAGGATAGTTTTAGTACTGTTAACAGTGTCAGACTTTATTTTTGGGGGCTCCAAAATCACTGCAGATGGTGACTGCAGCCATGAAATTAAAAAGATGCTTACTCCTTGGAAGGAAAGTTATGACCAACCTAGATAGTATATTGAAAAGCAGAGACATTACTTTGTCAACAAAGGTCCATGTAGTCAAGGCTATGGTTTTTCCAGTGGTCATGTATGGATGTGAGAGTTGGACTGTGAAGAAAGCTGAGCACCAAAGAATTGATGCTTTTGAACCGTGTTGTTGGAGAAGACTCTTGAGAGTCCCTTGGAATGCAAGGAGATCCAACCAGTCCATTTGGAAGGAGACCAGTTCTGGATGTTCTTTGGAAGGAAAGATGCTAAAGCTGAAACTCCAGTACTTTGGCCACCTCATGCGAAGAGCTGACTCACTGGAAAAGACCCTGATGCTGGGAGGAATTGGGGGCAGGAGGAGAAGAGGACAACAGAGGATGAGATGGCTGGGTGGCATCACCGACTGGATGGACGGGAGTTTGAGTGAACTCTGGGAGTTGGTGATGGACAGGGAGGCCTGGCGTGCTGCAATTCATGGGGTTGCAAACAGTTGGACACGACTGAGCGACTGAACTGAACTGTATCTCACACGCAAATTCCAGAGGGCATGCCTACCCTTCACTGGAAACTCATTGTTCACCATACACTTTTACTCTGAGTGTGTGGGAAACATTTTTGGACTAGAAGGGCCACTTTCACTTTAATGTTAAATACTGCAAAAAGAAGACAGGGCTGGATACCACTATCCCTTCTTATAGTCAAGGATACAAACGTATCAAAACATTTTGGAAACTAGAACAGGCAGGCTGGGCGACTTAAAGAAAAGGAAATTTAAGTAACAGGATGAGTATGTACACATTTTTCCTCATAACACAGAACTCCTTTTTCCTGTAGACATTCAAAATTAGTCTTAAAACAAAAGCTTAAAAACTGTGGTAATGGATATTACCACCAGTAGCTGACAAGAAATTACAGAGAAATTTCAAGTTTTCTCTGATTAACAAATTAGCCCCTCTAAACACACCACCTCCTGAAAAAGCCATGACCTCTGGAAGCAGGCTGTGACCTCCACAGGCCACTCATCACAGCCTGCCAGTGCCGTCTGCATTGTGGTCAGGTGTGCCCTCAAGGATCAGAAAACCTCTTTATTAAAAATGAAAGAGAACTCGGTCTTCTCTTGCTGCTTTGATGTGAGATCAGCAATTTCTAATAAAAGGGATTTTTTTTTCCTGGATGAGGCTACAGAACCAAAATCTATATTTAGATGGGTATGTTTTCACTGGCAAGCTCTAGTTTAATTAATTTCGATTTATAAAGGAATAGCAAAGGTGAGTGACATTGCTACCCAGGCATGCAAATTCAAAGTGAACAAAATCCTAGTTTACATTTTTGGAAAATAGCCAGTGTGTCTCGGGAAATGAAATGTACCTGAGAGGGACAAAAGACGTGATTTCCTTAAATTTTTTTTTTTTTAAATAAAGAAATGTTGCTTCCTGTGGCAGATTTGAAAGGTACGGATAGGCATCAGTAGAACAGTTTTTCATGAAACTGTCTGGTGATCTGTGTGATGTTGCCTCTGCTAAACGCAGAACCAATAATTTAGCATTCATTATTTTCATGAGTAGCACGTATTTCAGCATTTACAAGTATGATGCTCTTTTGAGGGCTTCCTTGCTCAGAGTTATGACTCTGTTAAATCTTTTTTTTTTTTTTAAAGAAAAAGAATGTATATAAAGGCAGAGGAACATCATGTTTTATGAACATGTCAGGTTCTAAGGAACCAAGCCCCATAAAAGAACACTAAGGAAATATTTAGAAGCAGAACTTCGAAACTTCTCTGTCCTGTTTTCCCACATTTGGGAGAGGGGAAGGGATGGTGAAATGCAGTCAGTTATAGGCATTCATGAAAAGGCTGAATCCCTTTCATGTTTGTAAAATTGAAATTGAACATACGTAATAAAATAGAGAAAACACGAAAGCCACAGAGGCAGCTGCAGAAACTCTTTTTGACTGATTGTGAAGAGATTTTAAGCTCAAAGTAGTCCTGACCAATAACTTTCGGTGCTCATTTTGAGCAGCTACTCTATATGAGTAGCTGGTATCCAGACTTTTCCCATCTTTAGACTTTCCCACTTTTAGATATACCCCCCACCTTGCTGAAGTCCTCTGTTCCCCACCTGTTACTTGGCTAACTGCTATTCATTTCTAGATCTCGATTAAACAGCACTCCCTCCAAGAGGGCCTCTGAGATTTGCCTCCTCACTCAGGACATTCTGTTTATCTCCTTCATAGCATTTAGCACAGTATGTTGTCCTTATGCTTGTTTACTTTCATCCTTTCTCTACTGGACTGAGGGCAGAGACCTTCATGTCAGTAGATCACAGACATTATGATGTCATGGTTAAAATGCCGGTTTAGACGTGGCCAGTTGGGTTCCAATCCCAACTGCACCAATGCAGTAGCTGTGTGATCTCAGCATGGTACTTAACCCCTCTGGGCAATCATTTCTCCCTCCTATGGGGAGGTACGGTATGTGGAGTAGCTATCTCATGTTTTCTAAGGTTAAAATCAAATGTGATGATGCAAGTAAAGCACTTCATAAATGAACACTGTTATTATTTGCCACTGTATACCCAGTGCCAACTACAGCTCTCATACTAAAAGATGCAGGATAAATACCTACTAAACTGGTACACTTTAATTATATCTACATATCCTCACAACAACTCGTGAAGTACGTCTACACCAACTTCACATGTAAGAGACTAGAGAGATTAGTGATGCCTTCCTCGAAGCCTTACAGCACTCTGGAAATTTCCATTCCTTGAGCCCCAGCCCCACCAGCATAAACTGAGGACATTGTTTCTACCAGTTTCTCATGAAAGGGTGTCACCATCAACCTGTTTTGAGCAGGGGCAGTCAAAAAACAAAGTGCACACAATAAAATCCAGTAGGGATCAATCTATATTCATGAAACAATGTTTATCTGATTACAAACATAGTGTGATATAGACATTCTGTCAGATTCTATAAACCCTTTGAGCCTCAGTTTCTACCTTCTGTGAAATGGGCATAATAAAGAGAGAGGAGAAATATGTGAAGCCCTACATGGGTTCTGGTATTAGTCAGGTGCTTGAAAAAGGCAGCTCCTGCTTCTGAGAGGATGTGAGCCACGAAATGATTCTTTAAGGTCCTAAGTTATACTTTATCCTGGATCTCATTAGTTCAATGCAGAGAAATCATTAGAAATAGCTATTCTGCTTTCAACGTACAGGGCAGCTAGAATGCTGAGGTCTTTGGGTTTGCAACAGATAGTGTATGATGTTACTCCTTAAAAGTTTCTAGGCAAGAACAAAATGGCAGAAGAGTAGGTGGCTGTGGAGTATATCTCTCTCCATGGATACATCAAGAATACACCTTCAGACACAGAAGTGCATGCAGAACACCAGCTGAGAGTGGAAAAGAATACATAGAACCGTGCAAAACTCTATAGGACAAAGGAACTCGGGGGAAAAAACAGGAGTGTTAGTATGATTGGACTTGCCCTCAGCCGGCAGGGGAAACTGAAGCAGGGTCTGATCTCCACATCAGGGCAACTGTCTGAGTCAGAGGAGAAACATTTAAGGCTGAGGGTGAAACAGCTGATCTGTGGCAGTCTAAACGGAATGAGAATCGGACAGTCCTTGCCACAGCCATACATACCGTGGACAGGGACACAGGTCCCCTGGGAGGGTACAGCGGCTGGGAGGTGGAATATGGGGATTGTGGAGCAATACCACGGCAAGGGCTGCTGTTGACTGTGGAGAGACAGATCAAGGGGATGTGAGAGAGGAGATGGTGGTGGGAGATGCCTGTGGACGGAGGCTGGGCAGCCATGGAAGCAAGGTGATGCTGCTGAGTCACACATAGAGGGTGGAGCCACCACCATAGCCTCTCTCTCCCCCCGCGCGAGCATCAGCAGCTGAACAGTAGAGAGGCTGGCCCATCAAATGCCTGACACACTGAACTACAGAGAAGGACCCCACTCAGGGTGCCTCTTTAAGTGCTTGACCCACCATCTACAGAGTAGGACCCCACCCAGGGGGGCCCCTCTATGTGCCTGATGCGCTGAACAACAGAGAAGGACCCCAGGCAAGGGAGCCCTTGAAGTGCCTGAACAGGCAGAGCTACAGAGAAAGACTGGCCAAAGAGGCCTTCTGATCGCCAGCTACAAGAGGCTCAGGAAAAGACTCTGATAGGGCCATAACTCCTGCAGCGGAGGCAGTCCATGTCCCCGCACACATGGCACCGCCAGGGTCCCCACAAGCCAAGCAGCTGCGCCACCTTCACGCTCAACTCTCACTGGGGCAGAGCTGCCACAAAAAGTCTTGCATCTATGTGCGCAGGGTGCTTTGGTCCTGTCTGACTCTGTGACCCTGCAGACTGTGGCCTGCCAGGCTTCTCTGTCGGGGAGGGGGCTCTCCAGGCAAGAATACTGGAGCATATGGGCCAATACTGGTTGTCATACCCTTCCAGAGCACTGTATTTCCTGCTGCCCTAACCACCAGCTCCCGAGTACCTGGTGCTGTCAGAATCCCTGCAATCCCTGCAGCTGCACGATCTCCACACGTGGCCCTCAGAGAGGCAAACCCACGTCCTCCAGGGCAGTCTCAGGAGCAGACCCCAGTGGACGACCCACATGCAGAGGTGGAAATAAAATCATGAGCGAAACCCAGGGGCAATGTGGCTAAGGAAGAAGACGCAAAACCTTCCCACCAGAGGTACAAGCTGCAGATAAAACCCACACGATCCTCTAGGCAGACTCTGTGCCTATGGAATATATACACGGTTAAGAGCATCCACAAAAGAAAATGTACTACTTCTGATACCTGTGGACACTGGAGGAAAAAACACAAAAGAGTAGGACCAGATTAGAATCTGTGCTGCCCGCACAGCAGGTCCAGAGACCAGCACAGTGCTGGAGGACATCCTAGGGAGGTGAGGTGGACTGTGACTCACAGCGAGGGAAAGGACTCACAGCAGTGACCCAAGAAAAACATTATTCTTAGGTTTTGACTTGTTCTGTAGAGTCTGTTGTATTTCCACCCCCCACCCTGTTACAGTTGTCAATTTTATTGTCACTATGAAATCTAATTAAATTTTGAGCTTTTTTTTTTCCCTCAGACACATTTTTTGCAGTTGTTATAAACTGCTGCCTCTGTGTTGGGCTTTTGCAATTCTGTGGAGTTTTCCTTTTTTATTTTTCCTCTTTTTTTCTTCCTTTTTTTTTTCTTTTCTCTTTTTTATAATTTTAATTTTTATTTTTTTAAACCTATTATATTTTTCTATTTATTCCTTTGCCTTTCCTACTGTTTTTTCCCCTTGCAGTTAATCTTTAATGTATATAAATCTTCATCTACCTCTATTTAACTTTGCCTATCTATTCTTTCTTTCCTTTCCTCTCAACATATTTGTTAGCTTTGTTTTCATTGCTCTATTCTCCACTTGGCACCTTGCTTTAGTTTTGTTTTCCAGTTTGTGCTTTAGTTTTGTTCTTAACCAGTAAATATAATTTTTGATTTCCTTTGTTTGTTGAGTCAGTCTACTGTACTTTATCTTTGTTGGACTATTTACTTTGCTCATGGGTGTATATGTATATTCCATTATTTTAATTATTATTTGCCTAATTTTGTAACTGCCATTTGTCTAGGCTTCATCTTTGGTTTAGAAAAGGCAATGGCATCCCACTCCAGGACTCTTGCCTGGAAAATCCCATGGATGGAGGAGCCTGGTAGGTTGCAGTCCATGGGGTCACAAAGAGTGGGACACGACTGAGCGACTTCACTTTCACTTTTCACTTTCCTGCATTGGAGAAGGCAATGGCAACCCACTCCAGTGTTCTTGCCTAGAGAATCTCAGGGACGGGGGAGCCTGGTGGGCTGCTGTCTGTGGGGTCGCACAGAGTCGGACACGACTGAAGCAACTTAGCAGCAGCAGCAGCAGCAGCATCTTTGGTTTCTTGTATTTGGATATTTGTTGTAATCTCACTTAATGCCACAAGCCACTTGTGGAATCTTCCTGACTAGAGATTAAGCCCTGAGCCTCTGAAGTAGGAGCACTGACTCCAAGACTCTAGACTACCAGAGAATTAACTCTAGTGAGTATCAAATAGTGAGAACTCACAAAGGAAACCATTTGATACAAGACCTGGCATCACCCAAACACCAGTAGCACCTTGTGCAACAAACAAAACAAAAATACAAATCCAATCATCAGCAGACAGGATTACCACCTCACTCAACCTTACCCAAAAGAGGAAAAACAAACAAACAAAAACTCAGCACAAATCTCACCTTATAAGAAGCTTACACAAACCACTGGACCAACCTTAAGAGGGCAGAAACCAAAAGAAAGAAAGAGTTCAATCTTAAAGCCTGAGGAAAGGAGACCTCAAACTCAGTAAATTAAAAAAAATAATGAAAAGGCAGAGAAATAGTACACAAATGAAGGAACAAACTAGAAACACAGAAGTCCAAATAAATTAAGAGGAAATAGGCAAACTTCCTGAAAAAGAATTCAGAATGATGATAGTAAAGATGATCAAAAACCTTGAAAACAAAATGGAGAAAATCAAGAATCAATTAACAAAGACCTAGAAAAATTAAAGAATAAACACACAGAGACAAACAATACAACAATTGAAATTAAAAATATTCCAGAAGGAATCAATAGCAGAATACCTGAGGTAGAAGAACGAATCAGTGAGCTGGAAGATAAAATGGTGGAAATAACTTCTGAAGAGCAGAATGAAGTAAAAAGAATGAAAAGAACTGAGGATAGTCTCAGAGACATCTGGGACAATATCAAACGCACCAACATCGGAATCACAGGGGTCCCAGAAGAAGAAGAAAAAAAGAAAGGGCATGAGAAAAGTTTGGAAGAGATTATAGTTGAAAATTTCCCCAACATGGAAAAGGAAATAGTCAATCAAGCCCAAGAGGCATAGAGTCCCAAACAGGGTAAATCCAAGGAGAAACAGACCAAGACACACATTAATGAAACTAACAAAGACTAAACACAAAGAAAGACTATTAAAAGCAGCAAGGGAAAAGCAACAAGTAACATACAAAGGAAACACCATACACTTAACAGCTATCTTTCAGCAAAAACTCTGCAGGCCAGAAGGGAATGGCAGGATATATTTAAAGCACTGAAAGGGGAAAATCTACAACCAAGATTACTGTACCCAGCAAGGATCTCATTCAAAATTGATGGAGAAATAAAAAGCTTTTCAGATAAGCAAAAGTTAAGAGAATTCAGTACCACCAAACCAGCTTTTCAACAAATGTTAAAGGGACTTATATAGTCAAGAAATACAAAAGAAAAAAAAAGATCTACAAAATCAAACCCAAACAATTAAGAAAATGGCAATAGGAATATATATATCAATAATAACTTTCAATGTAAATGGATTAAATGCTCCAACCAAATGGATTAAATGCTCCACAGAGTGGCTGAATGGATACAAAAACAAGATCCATATATATGCTGTCTACAAGAAACCCACTTCAAACCTAAAGACACGTATAGACTGAAAATGCGAGGAAGGAAAAATATATTCTATGCAAATGGAAAGCAAAAGAGAGCTGGAGTAGCAATCCTTATATCAGATAAAAGAGGCCTTAAAATAAAGAAGATTACAAAAGATAAGGAAGGACACTACATGATGATCAAGGCATCAATCCAAGAGGAAGACATAACAATTATAAATATCTATGCACCCAACATAGGCGCATCTCCATACATAAGACAAACATTAATAGACTTAAAAGGAGAAACTGACAGTAACACAACAATAGTAGGAGACTTTAACACCCACTCATACCAATGGACAGATCATCAAAACAGAAAATTCATAGCGAAACACAAGTCTTAAATGATACATTAGATGAGATGGATCTCACTGAGACATTAGACGAGATGGATCTCATTGATATCTTCAGGACCTTCCACCCAAACACAGAAGAATACATCTTCTCAAGTGCACATGGAACATTCTCCAGGACAGACCACATCTTAGGCCACAAATCAGCCCTCAGTAAATTTAAGAAAGTTCAAATCATACCAAGCATCTTCTCCAACCACAATGCTATGAGACTAGATATCAATTACAAGAAAAAAACTGTAAGAAACACAAACACATGAAGATTAAACAACTTGTTTCTAAATAACCAACAGGTTACTGAAGAAATCAAAAAGAAATGAAGGAATTTCTAAAAACAAATGACAATGAAAACATGACAATTCAAAACCTATGAGATGAAGCAAAAGCAATTCTAAGAGGGAAGTTTATATCAATACAATCCTACCTCAAGAAACAAGAAAAACATCAAATAGACAACCTAACTTTACATCTAAAACTGGAAAAACAACAACAAAAAACACCCCAAAATTAGTAAAAAGAAAAATCATAAGGATCTGAGCAGAAATAAATGAAAAAGACATGAAAGAAACAATAGTAATGATTAATAAAACTAAAAGCTGGTTCTTTGAGAAGATAAACAAAACTGACAAACCCTTAGCCAGACTCATCAAGGAAAAAAGAGAGAAGACTCAAATCAACAAAATTAGAAATGAAAAAGGAGAGGTTACAACAGACAATGCAGAAATAAAAAGGATTTTAAGAGACTATTATGAACAACTATATGGCAATAAAATGGATAACCTGGAGGAAATGAACAGATTCTTAGAAAAGTTCAATCTTCAAAGACTGAACCAGGAAAAAATAGAAATTATGAACAACCCAATTACAAGCACTGAAACAGAAGCTGTGGTCAAAAATCTCCCAAAAAACAAAATCCCAGGACCAGATGGCTTCATGGGAGAATTCTGTCAAACATTTAGAGAAGAACTAATGCCTATCCTTCTAAAACTCTTTCAAAAAATTGCAGAGGAACGAACACTTCCAAAAACATTCTTTGAGTCCACCATTATCCTGATACCAAAATCAGACAAAGACAAAACAAAAAAAGCTAAGTACAGGCCAATATCACTGATGAACATAGATGCAAAAATCCTCAACATACTTTTAGCAAACAAAATTTAGCAATACATCAAAAGGCTCACATACCATGATCAAGTTGGGTTTATTCCAGGGATGCAAGGATTCTTTAATATATGCAAATCAATCAATGTGATACACCATATTAAATAAAGATAAAAAGCTTATAACCATCTCAATAGATGCAGAAAAAGCCTTTGGCAAAATTCAGCACCCATTTATGATTAAAACTCTTCAAAGAATAGGCATAGGAGGAATCTACCTGAACACAGTAAAGGCCATATATGATAAGCCTACAGCAAGCATTATTCTCAATGGTGAGAAACTGAAAGCATCCCCCTTAAGATTAGGAACAAGACAAGGGTGTCCACTTTCACCACTATTATTCAACATAACTTTGGAAGTCCTAGCTACAGCAATCAGAGAAGTAAAAGAAATAAAAGGAATCCAGATCAGAAAAGAAGTAAAGCTCTTACCGTTTGCAGATGACATGATACTGCACACAGAAAACTCTAAAGATAATATCAGAAAATTACTAGAGCTAATCAGTGAATTTAGCAAAGTTGCAGGATACAAAATCAATACACAGAAATCATTTGCATTTCTATATACTAAGAATGAAAATTCAGGAAGAGAAATTAAGGAATCAGTCCCATTCACCACTGCAACAAAAAATTAAATATCTAGGAATAAATTTACTTAAAGAGACAAAAGAACTATACAGAGAAAACTATAAGACACTAATGAAAGAAATCAAAGAGAACATAAACAGATGAAGAGATAGTCCATATTCCTGGGTAGAAAGAATATTGTGAAAATGACTATACTACCAAACATAATCTACAGATTCATACAATCCCTATCAAATTACCAATGGCATTTTTCACAGATTTGGGAGAAAAAAGTTCACAATTCCTATGGAAACACAGAAGACCCCAAATAGCCAAAGCAGTCTTAAGAAAGAAGAATGGAGCTGGAGGAATCATCCTCCCTGACTTCAGATCATACTACAAAGCTACAGTCATCAAGACGGTATGGTACTGGCACAAAAACTGAAATATAGACCAAAGGAACAAGATAGAAAGCACAGAAATAAACCCACGTACCTATGGGTACCTTATTTTTGACAAAGGAGGTAAGAATATACAATGGGGCAAAAACAGCCTCTTCAAGTGGTACTGGGAAAACTGGACAGCTACATGTAAAAGAATGAAATTAGAACACCTCTCAACACTATACACAAAGATAAGCTAAAAATGGATTGAAGACCTAAATGTAAGACCAGAAACTATGAGACTCTTAGAGGTAAACATAGGCAGAACACTTGATGAAATAAATCAAAGCAAGATCCTCTGTGACCCACCTCCTAGAGTAACAGAAATAAAACCAAAAATGAACAAGTGGGACCTGGTTAAACTTAAAAGCTTTTGCACAGCAAAGGAAACTATAAACCATGTGAAAAGACAACCCTCAGAATGGGAGAAAAGAATAGCAGATGGAACAACCGACAAAGGATTAATTTCCAAAATATACGAGCAGCTCATACAACTCAATGCCAGAAAAACAACCCAATCACAAAGTGGAAAAATGACCTAAAC